>VZUI01043131.1:0-13170 GCA_013401135.1 Cettia cetti
CCCCCCCCCCCCCCAAAAAAAAAAAAAACCACCAAAGAAAAAACCACACCCAATCAGCAGTAATAGGACAAGAAATATCAAACTCACTCAAAATTAGTAGCTTACTAACTGCTCAAGGTCATGAATGGACTGGGGATCCTGTGCATCCTGAGTCACCTAGATTCAAGAGGAAATTAGACAAAGGTTATCAGACACAAGGACATGCCTCCAGAGGTCTCTGCCCTGCAGGTCACTAGGATACTGGAAATTAACTCTATTTGCCTTTTTCTTTACTCTGCACTTCCCATCTCCAGCCACCATTGCCATGAAAGAGTGTTGGGTGAGATGTCCTTTATCTGGATGTAGCGTGGTGACAATTAAGGTAATGTGAACTAACACATCTGACCCTATAGTTACAGCAGTTTCTAAAGAGGTACACCACAAAACTCATCAATTACCATCTGTCTGATGAACAATGGAAGCTTAGCTGGGTTGCAACAGACAAATAAAGGAAAGGCCTCACACATGGAGTGAGTGAAGCCATTACAGGCATGGAAGGGTTAAGGATTCTGGCATTAGAACCTCTGCAATCGAAACCTCTCTGAGGTTTTCAGTTTACAAATGAAAAACACTGTAATTGGGAAAATATGTCTATATCTGCAAGGCGATATTTTCCAGCCCCTTTTCATCAACAGCAAAAAATATTGGTTTGGTTGTAGCCAACACTGCCATCTTAGAAATAAATGAAACTTTTACATCCTTCTCTATTTCAGCTGTATTGACATTGTTTTTGTTGGCACTCCCAGAGCATATGACTCAGGTAAGACATCCTGCCAGTACCTCCTGAGAGGTGTCCCTGGATGAGTTTAGCTTTGGGCCTGCTGTCAGGGGATCTCCAAATGATGGCCTCTGATTAACTCTATCACATTCTCATGTCTCAGCAGGATTTTCACTCACTGTCTGTCAGATGTCTTTGCACAGTCACATTTTCACACTAGTAGCTAACCTACTAACTTCTCTATGAATTCTTAACTCTAAGACTTCCTTTTGATCTTTGAGCCCATCCTTTTTCAAAGGAGCAGGTGTGTTAGCCAGGGTTTCATCTTTGATGTTATCTTGCTGTGCTCATTACTGTTCCAGTAAGCCACATTTGACATGAGGAACTTGCAGTACACGGATCTGGAGCTCTCCTGATCTCCTCAGAGGTTTTGCTAATGCTGCCCATTGTTTTTCCACAGGTCAAATGTTCATTCAGAAAATCTCAGCATCTCTTTTGGTGTCAAGAATATGTTATATGTCTCTGTGAAACACCTCAGGTGCATAGCACAGTCCAGCTCACAGTGTCTCCCAAAAGGCCTACAAGTCTTCTCAAAAATGTATGCTCTGTCTTCTCCTGGGGAATTTGCCAGAACTCTGCTGATGCACCAAGAGTAGAAAAATATTTTACGTCAGCCTTGTCTCCTGTAATTTCTCCCCAGGTGGGGAGGAGAAAGTGACTCCTTGTTATAAACATATATATTTCTTGGGGGTTTGTACTGATGGGATATTTTGCACTTCTTTAGAGACCCTTTGAAATGACTAGTCAGTCATCAGTGAGTTCACCATCTTCGCTGATGTTAATTTTTTTCAACTGTTGTCAGCCTTACAGCAATAAACCAATTAAGCTCCTCTCTCAGTCTCTGCCTGTGAACAAGAACTACAATAATGAGTTTAACAGGTGGGATGGATGAGGTCTTCCTGTTGAGCTTGGTCCTCTGTCAGCACCTTGCTTACCCCAAGGATGCTTCTTCAGTACCATTGGTCCCCTGACGTTCCAGGGGATGAAACAAAGGACATCTTCTGTTTCTTGTCTCTGTGATTTCTATACCAACTCCCTAAGTGGGAAATGAGTTTACTGTTGCATAACCCATTTATTTGCTAGAGCTTTTGTTGGTCTTGTTAGTCCTGTAACATTGCTGTTGCTTCATCTCAGTTTAAGGTTGTGTATCCAACTTAGAATTAATAACTGTCACTTCCTCTCTGATGCGAAACATCTTACTCCCCACACTCCTTCCAGAATCTTGTGATATATTATGTCCAAGTTAAATAAAAACTATCAAAATCATCAATCTGCTTCAATCATCTACTCTAAGAACAAGTCTAATCTTGTAAAAAGCTTCATGCATATGAAGACAAAGGACAATCTCAGAACATTCCTGAACTCTTTCTCTGGATCTATCAAATAAATAAACAGATTATGTTCATGTCAATTACATGTCAGCTTTTGATGCCACACTGAATGGATGAAGAGATCGTGTGAGAAGTACTTAGGGAGAGGTGAATCTGACCTTAGCAACAGGAGCACTAACAGCAAGAGAACTAGAAGTGGATATGACAAAGGAAACAAAAAAGCTGTCATGACTGCACTTTTATAGAGACTGTTGATATCCTGTGTACCGTAAGTCCTCCTTCAAGCACTAATACGAAGAGGCAGCTTTGAAGGGAAAAGCAGGTGACAGAGCTAAGAGGGATCAAAAGTGACATCTAAGTGACAAGAAAAGCTGAAATGTTGTGTGGAGACCACTTTAAAGCATCAAGAAATGGAGTCAGCTTTGGAGTGGCAAACATACCTGAAAAACATGTAGATGGTTTTCAAGTGGCAAGTAGAAAGTGAACATGCAAGTTTAGGGTGTCAAGCAGAGCTGAAACAGCTAAAACAGCCTAAGCTGAAGGAAAGCAGTATTTCTGTTGAAAAATTCCTGCAAAGGCATCTTGCTACCCAACATAAGAACTATGTCCATTCATCTGGGCCAGTGATAGGGTGCCCAGGGAATCCTAGGAACAGCACATCCTTTATGCTGACAGATGGACCTCCTGCAGTAGTTGAACTTGTATGACCCTGGATAAAGAAATTTGAATTGCAGAATAACAAGGGAAAAGTAATACCTATTTAAATATTATACTTAGATATTGCACTTCTGTTTAACTATGTGCTCCCTCCTGAGTCACTGACTACTTGAAGAAGGGCTGGGGTCACACCCTTGCCAAGACATCCTGAAAGGGGTTTCTTGTGGATGCCTTTCCAAGCTTATTTTGTTCTGACCCCTAAACCTTCAGGTCTTGGTGAGATTCTTGTGTGACTGTTTATTTTTCCCCTTTTTCCTTCAAAGAAACCCTGGAGTTTTGTGGTCAAGAGACCTGACAGCTGAGTCATATTTTGATCATGTTGCTGCCATTTGACCTGACCATATTGCTCAGCCAGACAAAAGTTTTACATTCCAGGAGGCATTTGGTTGCCCCATTGTTTCCACTCTAGATATTTTATTTGAACCACTCAGAGCCAAAAAGGGCAGTTGTTCCTAAGGTCTGCCTCATGCCTTGTCTGACCGATCAGATGTCTCAATGTAGATCTGATCTCAGGTAACTCTTTCCAGAGCACACATGATGCCAAGTAAAGAGTTTAGTGTATTTCAGGCTGGAGAACTTTTCTAACAAATATTTCTTGGGGTCTCAAGCTGTGAAACTGCACAGCTTTTTAGGTTGTCTGTAATTAATTTTGTTATCAGGCCAAGAGAAAGGTAGTTGTGGAAACATTAGGAGCTTTCAGTTGTACTTGCATCTGTTTTCCTGCAGAATCTTCTGCTAATGCTTCCTTTTCTTCCTATGCCTGTGTGGATTTCTTCAAAGGAAATGAAGTCAGTTATTGTATTTGGGTGTTCCTTTGATTTTTTTTTCCATCGTGAAATTTATAAATGCACACAAGAGAGTTGAAGCAGAAGTACATAAAGAAAATTCACTGCTAAGTTTCTGCCATAGCTAAGTTGGGCAACCTGCACACGCCCCATTCCATCATCTTTCCCCTCTGTATTATTTTAGGAAACCAAGTAATGTCACTGTTATGAAAAGGCTTTAGGATTGGAAAATGGGACGGCAGTAATTGAGAATTTGTTTATTCTGATATGTGAGACATCCTAAAAACACTGCCCAATAGTTACCCAACAGCTTTTTTATCTGTTGTTGATGCCTGCATGAGGCAGGGATCAAGGTTCCTACAGAACTGTCTCTTCCCTCTAATTTATGAAAAATGATGGCTCTCAATGTCGTTTGTTTTAATGGTCTGAACACCTCCACTACAACGATGAGCAAAATTATCAAGCCCAAAACTGAACCCATTGTTGTAAATTTTTTGAGTCATATTGAGTCCTCCATGGCTAAAAGAAAAATGGAGACAATGTCATGTCCCAAATAAGTAGAAGACATGAGGACTATATGAAAACGCCTTTAGGACATAGCTGTGAAATCTGATTGTGGGAAGACTTATCTTATAGACAGACAGAGGGTAGTGCTTGTGCCAAAGTGTTCAGTCACTGACTTCACTCATTAACAGTGGAATGGAGTGTGAAGGTATCATTGATTACCTTGTAGCAAGACAATTGAATAAAGGTATCTAAAGAGAGGGAGGTTGGTTGTTAAATATTAACACAGTGATGGAGGAGATTGAACTACACAAGTCCTTAGGTAAGCTATTAGAAACTGGTTGGTTTGGCTTCAAAAGGCCAAGGATTAATCAATTGCTAAATAACAATCATTTGCTAAAGGTGTCTTACATTTAATTTGCAAAGAGCAGAGAGGTGGCTGAAACTGATAAATCCAAAGCATGAATACCACGAGCCACAACAAGCAGCAGTGACTTTAAGACAGCTCTGCAGTGATTGACACAATGACATTCGAGGGCCTTAAAAATGCTTGTTAAATTCTAGGCATATTTACCCCATTTTAAAATTGAGTGGAAGAACTTGTGTTTCTGGCCAGCTCTGGTGTGACTTTTGTTTCTCACCACTCCTGTACTGAACCTTATCTCTTCTCCCTACATAAATGCCCTTTCCTTTTTCTACTGGAGCTTCTGGTGTTAGAACCCGCCTGAATCTCTCTCCCTGGAGATGAGGAGGTAGAGCAAGCCTTTTGTCCAAATGCCACCGAGCTGGCGGGGAGTGGAAATTCCTCCGGGATGTGTGTTCCTGCCAGACTCTGTTGCTAAAGCTGTTCTCTGTGTGAGCAGGCAGAAACATAGGCAAAGACTGAACAAAGTTCACAAGATCTTTAACTCTTCAATGGTTCCAGTGTGAAATCAGGGTCTTAGGGAGGTCCCAGGGCTGGGCTACTGTGCCAGGTCACAAACCTAACTAGTCACTGTGTTCTACAGCCTCCTTTGTACTCACACAAGAAATATCCACATTTCTGCCTCAGTCCTTGTGCTTCTAATGGGGCACATCAGTGTCTCCAGTGCCATGTGGGGTATAAAGCTTATTTTCCAGTTGGTGAAATTATAAAACACTCAATGCAATTCCAGTTTTTGTGCGCTTGAAGGCAGCACATTGGACTGGTAGAGGTATGTCTGGATTTTATCCCTCTTCTAAAAAAGGCCTGGACACAGCTTGTGGGACAGCAGGAGCTGGGACTGTTCCCAAAAAAGCAGGTTGAAAGCAGACACCCTTTTTTAGTAAAGAGACTCCAGCTGTTCTGACAGGAGGTTTATCGTTACTTGCTTCAATCTATTTTGCACTATTTACAAGATAAAATGAAATCTTGGAGTGTACTAGGAATCTAAAGGGAAGCTTGAACTTCTAACTTGCAAGTTGATTTTGCTCTCAGTGTTGCTGCTCATTAGAGAAAGAAGCCTGTAGAGTAGATGTTTCCATTTACCTGGGATCATGAAATCACAGAATACCCTGGGTTGGAAGAGACCTTAAAGATGATTTAGTTCCAATCCGCCACTATGGACCAAGACACCTCCTACTAGATCACATTGTACAGAGCTTCACCCAAATTCAGCCTCAGAAAGCAGTTTCAAAAACCTCATTATTTTTAATTTTCTTTTAGTGAACTAAGAGAACATTTAAAATCTTTAATTTCTTTTTATTTGCTATGGTGTCATTCTTCAGACTGTTGTTTTTGTTACTGGGTGCCTTGTTTTTAAACCAAAGTGAGAATTAAGCTTTTTCAGTATCTATGCAAATGTTCTGAGCAAGGTGCTTAAATGGGAAAGCACTATGTCAATGAATAAGATGTGAAAACACTGCTTGAATTAAGTCCAGAAATCCTCTTACACGTGCAGAACATTATTTCTTTATTGTGAATAAAGGAAGTAAAGGAGGTACATAGAAGAAAGTAACGCTAAATATGCTAAATAATGCAACAGAAATTTTACTTTAACCTTAAAGGAAAGGATTTGGGCTTAAAAAATGAGTCACCTTAGAAAAAAAATGGTGAGAATGTACTACAGAAGGGAAAGAACACAGGAGTAATGATTTCTTAAATGTTTTTGAGACCCAAAGGAATTGCCTGACATCATTTCTTTCCCTGAGACACACAGTGGTTCAGTTCCTTCCCACCATTGACGAAAAATGTCCCAGACCCCAGAGCTCCACATTCTTGGCATTGGAAATATGTCTTACTAAACAATTTTGTCAAAACCACGTCTGGATCACATCCCCTCTCTTTCTGCGGCATTGCTGTTGCTACTCTACTTCAAAGGGTATTGGCATGTGCTATTGCAGAACTTTTCAGTGAACACATGGAGTTAGCACATAATTTTATCCTCCCAAAGACAATGTCACCTTTCCCTTTACTAGGACAGAAGATATAAATACCTGCAGAAAAAGCTGCCTGATATCTTAGTGCTCCAAAGTCTGCTTTGTTCATTGCCACATTTATCTGAGGTCCTGCAAGAAGTGCACCATCATAAAACTGGTCCTATTAGCAATACAGAAGCATTGATCCAAGTCAGAGGTTGGATTTCAAAGTCTAGTATCTTGAAAAGTAAATTTCTGAGATGTTCTGAAATCAGCAGGTGAGTCCAACTCCAACATCCCTCCCCGGGATAATCAGATTCTGATAACTACAACAAGAGCTGTATTCCATATGCTGCATCTATGATATTCTTAAGTGTAGTTTTATTATCCCTTACTTGAAAAGAAAAAAAACAAAAAACCAAAAAAACCAAAAACAACACTTTGCTGTAAAAGAATGCTGTTAGACTACAAGATAACTGAAACCACACTGAGCAAAGTTCATTCAGTCTTAAGTCCTCAGATACAAACTTAGCCAACACCCCTGACAGCTTTATACAGAAGGTGTTACCAGCCACTCCCAATGTTTTTTGCAGACACATCAGTAGGAAGAGCCCTTAATTTCCTCTTACAGATCAGGTAGAGAGGGTTTTGATGTTTTACAAAAAAGCAGTCATGGAAGGAGCAAGATGAAATGTTGAGCATAATTTTACTGTGGTAAGCACAAGGTAAACTCAATAACAAGAAAACAATCTTCTCAGATTTTCTCAGCATATCCTCTTCCACTGTGTTGGTGAATGTTTCCTTTTCTTGAGTACATGGAATAAAGTTGTCAAGTAACAGTTTTGTAGGTCTCTATTTTGCTGTTCCAGATTCATACCTCTGTATCTTGAAAATGACAGGATCAGCAACTTGTTTCCCCTCTTCTTTTTTTCTCATTTAAGCAATTTTTTTAAAAATGCAATCTTGAAAGATCAGATGAATTTTTTTTTACATTCACCAGTTTGAATAATTCCCCAACTGCAGGAATATCTTATTTAAATAGGATATAATTCTGCATTCCCTCAATTTACTGAGTTTACTATCTCAGTTATTGCTAAATTAAGATTTTCTGATTTTCTGAGAAGAGGTTTTTGCCAACTGACTTCTAAACCTTTAATAAATATTACCCAATACATTCAGGTAGCTTTTCCACCTGAATCCATTAGCTTGTCTACTGTGACACATTTTTGAATATAGAAATAAGGGCAAGACTGGAGCTGATCAAGCCATTTCTAGAAAATAGACAGTGCAGCCTGCTGAAAGCACAAATGCTGATTTCTTTTCATCAATTTACAGACTAAAGGTGAAGACATATTAAAAATCAACAGCAGGCAAAACTAGTAACAACTTCTTTTTTACTTGTAGCCTTGTGCCCACTTTGGCGAATGTGACTTCAGACACCAACCTTTAGCAAAGGGTGGAAGGAAGGCAGAGCTCTCCTCTGGGGAGAAGGGAGGATGATGGGCAGAGAACTGTGTCTGAAAAATGCCTCCGGGTTTTCATTCTGAATAGTCCTCCTCTGCCTAATGGCTTGTAGTGAGCTGTGTGTGCAGCCCACCTGGAACATCCACTAGGGATTCAGGAGCTGTAAAACTGGGATATTTCCTGCATGCCACAGAATTTCTGCTGGCTTCCCAAGCAGCAGGAGAGTCTGCACGTGAGATCTTATTTCACAACTGTCCAGCAGGACACAAAAGAAAACTTTGTGATTTTTCCAGTTGAGCAATTTCTTATCTCTGATCAAAAATGGTATCATCCTCTGTTCCTTCATACGAGCAGCTCTAGCAATAACTTAGATCAAAGGAAACATGAAAAGTTTGTGTTCCATCTTTCTTTTGGATCTGTGTTGTCACTGGAGCCAGGAGGTGGTGCCACAGAGCAGGAAACTGTTTGGGTATGGCTTGACGTGCTCACCTTGAATGATCAAGAGATTAGGACATGGTTTCACCTTCTTCCAAAGTATATTTAAGGATTTTTGCTGAATCCTGCCACAATTCAAGTATCCCAAGATAGAAATCGAATATTTGTTTGCCATTCTATTTGTATTCCTTCCACATTAAAGCTTCCTTTTTACTAAGAATTTTATCAGAGAATTCACAGCTTCTACACCATGAAATCTCCTCCATCCTTCCATCATAAGCAGACTTGAGAGCTCTGTGACATGATCCATCTCCCTTACTTTTTCTCTCTCGTTTTCTTTTACCTTTCTCACAGGTCTTGGTGTTTTTCTGAAATTGATAGAAAAGGATTAAGTCATCTGAAGCAGGCTGAGGACCAGCATGATCACTGCTTAATAAATCCTAGAAAGTTTCTGTTGTTTCTTTTCCTCATTTGCCTGGTTCAAGACTGCTTGCAGAAAAGTGTGAGTCTGCACAGAGCAGAGTTTAACCAGCAAGTCAAAAACTAAGAGTCATTTCATGTTTTCATTCCTTGATAGCACTATGACATGTTTGCAATACAAAATGGACAGTTTTAATTTCTACAGAGAACCTGACACTGGTGTAGTCATCTACAGAGACAGGGATGCCTCCGTAAACCTTCAAAGAATTTCTTCTTGAAAGATATGCTGTGCCTTGTAAGTCACAAAATAATGAGTAAAACATTATTTTAAACAATTTTAGATTGAGTGTGCTTCACAGAACCCATTGCACTAAGGAAAGTATTAGTATGTTCCTGGACCTACAGATGTGGCTTTAATTACCACCCTTTTTTAGTGTTTCAATATCATGTACTTTCAGATGTGTTGGTTTTGAAACCAGTTTCCCCACTTCCTGTTCTCAGTATCTTGATTTTGAACATGATATAACCTGGTTGCCATCTTCATCCTGTTGTGTGAAAATCTGTTGGCTCTGTTTCCTTTCCAGATCTGGGTTTTCCCCTGCCCCACTCTCCCTTTGTCAGCCTCATGCATGGTTTTTGTAGCATCCAGACTTTGCACTGAATTTCACAACATGCTTTCTGTTTGCTGACACTATTCTTAAGTTTTGCTTCATCCACTGCCTTAGTCCATGGTTCACACACTCAGCTGGATGAACTGCTGTGTTTTCTTTCCCATCAGGTTGTGAGGCCTTTGCTGATGGACTCAGACCTGCTCAGACCTGCTCAGTTCTGCAGCATTATGATATCAAACATTTGTTTTCTATGAAGTAGCTTAAATCTGAGCCTCACACATAAAAAAACTCTCAGGCTTCTCAGAGAAGTGCTTTAACTCCTCAGGAGATACGCTCCCTCTCAGGCTGTCTCTGAAGTACCCCTACTCCCTTCACAGTGGCACAGTCTTGTTTCTGGAGAGGAGCAGACCTATGGAGTAATTTTACTGTCTGTCTCTGTTGGAGTGCCTAGAGAGTCCCGAAGTTGTATCTGTAGCAGTGTAATATGTCTGGAGAAAGTTCCTGGAGTGGAGATCAGCAGATACAAAACAAGCTATGCCTGTGCCACTGAACCCTATTCTTGGATCACATCCAAACTGCCTACAGGGGATAGTCCTAGCCAGTTCTGGCATCCAAGCTCTGCATGGAAGTTGTTCAGTGGAGTACCAGGCCGCTTGGTCTAAAACATGCCAGAAGTTAGTCTGATAATTTAAGAACACAGACAAATCTGTCCCAGTGTTCAAGAACATTCCCTGATACTTTGGATCTTAGAAAGAGAGCCTGAAATGTCCAGGAGGGCCTTGCTGTTTCAAAACCTCTTATCTTTATTCCCCCTTGAAGGGTTTATGGAGTTTTTTAAGGATTTCTCTGTTTCCTAGACTTTGCTTCCCTCAATAATACTAAGGTCATCAGCTATAATCTTTATGTTTGGGACACCCGAGAGGCACAACAGTCTGATCACATAGCAACACAGGGCCTTACCCTCCCTGTCATACACAGATAGGAGTGCCGGTTCCTTTGGGCATAGCCAGTGAAACAAAGACACCCAGCAGAGCATGCTGAGGACACTGGGTGTGTTTTTACACTGGGTAAAGTTTACTGGCTCTATTAACACTTCTGCATACAGCAGCTTCCAGCCAATTCAGATTTGGTTACCTGCTTTCTCACACTGCAGTGCTACCTTGCCTTTGCATTCCTGACTGCTGCTGTTTTGTCGAGACCAGCAAATCAAATGGATCCAGCCAATTTTCCATGCTCAGACTGCACTATTTCGAATTCAAATTTGTCCTGTAGGTGCTCTTGGCTTTGAAAAATGTATTTATAGACAGAGGCCATTTTAACACAGAGAATATTTCTGGTCATTGTCCCCAGTGTCCCACAGCTTGACTTGTCAACTAGGATGAATGACAAGCTACAACATGTCTTGTTTCCTGAGGGATTTCTAATTTTTTTTTTTTTTTTTTTTTTTACAGTCTACATTTTAATTTTGGCTCTTTGCTGTGATCCTCAGTCTTGTCTGTGTGTCTCCAGCAGAATTTTGCTCTTCAGTATGACTGATTTATAGGCAACACTGGGATCAGGTTTGTTTGGATGTTCATGTACCAAGAGAAGGGCTGGTGTCCTTCAGAAGTGTCTGTGAACTCAGACCATTAGAAAGTCCCTTTACCACATCACTGATCTCTTCCTGTTCTTTGGAATAACCTCCCGATCTTCTCAATCAACCAATAGGATCCTCTGATTTTCCTGCCAGAGTACTTGGGTGATGGGATTTGAGATGTCATGAGGCTTCATTCATCTTTGAACAGATCAGACTGGGTGTCAAAAATGTTGAAACTATGCTAGTGCAATACTCTATGAGCATAGTTAGTCCTGCTGCTGCACCCAATGTTTCCACAGCCTCCACGGCCCTCAGGTCCCTGGAATCTCTTTCTGCCTTTCATGGTGCCATTGTCAATGTATTCACTGGATCATCCTCAGTCCCATTGCCTTAATTTTTAGTCTGCACAGCATCTCTGCTTGCATTGATGTCTTCCACGCAGCTGCCTACTGTACTTAATATTTTCTGTTTTTTTCCTAGGATTTACTTGTGTTCAGACACCTATCAACTTCAGTATTTTTGGTCTTTAACACAAACATCTATTCTTTTGCTAATTGGTTTTGGTTTGGGTATTTTTCAAAATGAAGTAGTATCTCCCAATAGCATTGCTCCTTCTGCATGCACAGTATTTATCATGATGGTAGCTTGGACAATACTTCCATCTGACTTATTTCTTGACATGTATTTTTCTTTAGAAGAGATAATTAAGTTTAGCTCCATTTTCTTTCCTTTATTCTCCATGATCATTCTGTAGAGTTTCCATCCTTATAACCACACTTGTTAGTTTTTCTCTGGAAACTGATGAACACTAGTGATCAAGATAATTCTACAATATCTCTTTGCTGTATTTTAAGTGATGCTTTGATACCATGGTGAGTGTATCTGCTTTATGATAGGCAACAACTTTCACAGCCCAGATCTCATAGCAGAAGAAAGTTACTCCCTTCATCTGCCACTGATTGTGCATGATGTGGTGTCAGGAGCTCACGGTATCAGGCATCTTATTCCTTAAGGAAAGGATGAGGAACTCAATACCTGTTTGCTTCAATCACTGCATAAGGGAATTAATAAGAGAAAGGTGTAAACCCCTCACACATGGTAGAAGATGTGTGTTGTTATTTGGTAGAGTCCCCTTCTCTACAACAGGAACTTTCAACACACACACACATTTACCTCCAAGTGCATCAGATCTCTGAACAGTTGCAAATGGTTGAAAAAGTTGATTCCACCAAATTCTTCTCTTCAATGCCCTGCATATCCAGTACTTCCCCTTGCTCCCTTGAAAGCTACTTGGGAACCAACTGTTTCTGAAAATCAGAGTATGCTTTGGTACCTGTCAGTGAATTTTATGAGCTTGGTCCTTAGAACCATTTCTTCTGCTCAGTGATGTATGCAGAAATCCTGTGGGGCAGCTGGGCTGTCAGGTTACATTTCTGCTGTGGCAGTTTATAAATGAGTGCATTTTCATGCAGATCATTTTTCTGTGGCACAATCTCTTTTGGGCATAATCACTCCTCAGGAAGCAAATGCTCCCAAACCCATGTAGTGATTAGAGTGACTGGTCATTTGGCACTTCATGGAGTTCAAAAAGACACAGGACAACTGCATCTGAATTCCCCACTTATTCAAATTGGACATGAAGGGTTTTCATCCATGAAATTTGTTAAACTTTGAAATGCTAAATGCTGTAAATGCCATCACTGATTGTCAGAAGCTTGAAAAACACATTGTGTGGTTCAATGTGCAAGACACAAATGGATAAAGAGAGCACCTTTAACTTGGGCTGTGGCTTGATCAGGCTGTGTCTGTGGCCCTGTCAGAAGCAGTAAGTGGGTATAAGTGTGTGAATAAGGATTATGAAGGATTAACAATAACAGGACAAGAAAGCAACAAGTGCACATGGAACTGGAGCATGAGGGAAGATTCAGGAGTGGGAATGCAAAAAGCAAGTAAATGTTTCTGTCTTGGTGTCCTGGTTTAGAGAGACTGGTATCTGCCAGGGAAAACTGGAGTTTTCCCTGGAATGGAGAATGTAACCCCCCTTCCCTCCAAATTACTATAATTTTGCAATTAAGGGCTTTCAGGCAAAGATTTGGGAATAGGAATAGCAGTTCTTTACTAGGAATATTAAAAA
>VZUI01043135.1:0-13160 GCA_013401135.1 Cettia cetti
CATTGTGAGGTGCTCCTCCCAGGGGGAGGGGCCAAGCATTCCCACATGGATATAATCCAGGGTTTGGGACAGCACAGGCCCTTTCTCCACTGGATTCCCAGAGGACAAGAGCTGCCAGACCTTCTCTTCAGGATTACTGCTTCGACAAGACCATCTCATCTGGACTGCTACTACCACCCTAACAGGGTGTCAGGTTGTACTCTGACTCTGTCAGTATTTTCTACTATTGAATTTAATTTTTTTACTTATTTTCTTCTTTCTCTTATTAAATTGTACTTCTGACTTGGAGTCTCTCACTGGTTTTGCTTTCAAACCGATACACAAGCATCTTCATATCATGTTAAAAGTCTATGTCATGGCTCAGTATTCTTTCCACAACAGAGAATTGTTGAGTTACATTCTCATCAGGCTGTGGATCACATATTTGTTTCTGTGCTAACAGATCATAATTCTTATTTCCTTGATTTAAGTATGCATAATTGACTGTTTTAATATTGTGCCAACAAGACAGCTGCGTTAGAACTGATTTGGTTCTTTTCATACCTTAACTTGCACTAAAAACAAGACATCACACAAATGCCACTGAATTAAACATCAAAAAAATCCTATTATATTTCTTAGGAGGGGAAATTGGGTCACAGAAGACTTTTTGCGTTGGCCAAGGTAATCCGTTTGAACTTCGGCAGAAGACAGAAAAAGATGTTCACACTGCCACCACATCAAACAGCCACCCCCTCATGTAGGACCATGGTTTTCTCAATTTCATACATGCAGGGACAGTTTGTACAGGACTTTTGTTTGTCCAACATCTGGAGATGATAGGGAAAGAGGGAGAGGAGGAGAAGAAAGAAGGGTGGAGTGGAGAATCTTCCAAAATAAAATCTTTTATTTTTGGAACATAAGCAGCAAGCTCTGGTTCACCAGACATGGAAATACGAGTAGGAAGACTGGAACCTATTCACAGATTCTGCCCTCTGTGTGTCTGAATGGCTTTGAACAAACTACGTTAGCATTCTGCTTCTTTTGCATCTTAATCTGGGTTATTCAGACATGATTTAACCTGGAGATTAAAAATCAGGAAAGCACTTTTTGGGGGAGAAGGAAATGACACCACTCAGTATCAAATGAAGACAGGCATGGCACCTCTGCACTGGGTGCTGCTTGCCTTGGTGCTGCCACTGGCAGGAAGGCATAGAAGAGATCCCCATCTCCCACTTGCAGGAGGCTGGGAGGCAGTTGGAGAAATTTTAAAGGTTGTTTGATGAAGTGGCAGCCAGAAAGCACATTTCAGATGACTGCCTTACTGTATTAAAGGCCTATTTTTATCCAGGCATATAAGTTCAAGGACATTCCTCTTGCAGTTGTGGAGCTCTCTGCTAGCTCTTTGCCCTAAATTATTAAAAAAGACAAGTGAGCCTTCTTCTTACAGGCAAATGCAGCATGGATAAACAAAAAATGGTTTTGGAATGGGTAGCATATGTTTTTTTCAGGACAGATGCCTAGAGGGATGGTACCTTCTATCCAAACACCCCTGAAAAAGGCCATACCACAGTGGCCATTGGCAATGCAACAAAAGGCTGCATCACAGCTGCCTCTTCTCTCATCCAGGCTGCAATGCTTTGGAGAGTGGAGGACTGGAAACAAATATAAAATAAGTAAAGGGAGCAAGTAGTCCTATATTCTTGGCAGAGAACTTTGACAGACACCCTACATAAGAAGTCCAATCCTCCCTCTACACTCAAGGCTGCAGCAATTTGCATGGAGAGGCCTGAGTGTTCAGAGAAAGCATTATAGGTACCTGAGACCTACACACAAACTGTCTTCCTGAACTCATACATTATATCTTTCCTAGTAGTTGGCTGGATAAGTTGTTGGAAGCATTTTTAAATGCTCCTAAAATAATATGGGAAAACATCTACTTACTTTGATGCCTTTAATGTGCAACTCCTTCAGCTTCTCCTGTTCTGCCATTTTGATGTCTGCACTAATGCTGCAATGTGGATCGCTGCTTTCTTTTTGAAAGGGGTCTGATGTAGAGGTAGGCTGTGCAAAAGCCAGATAGCTCCTCTTTTTTTTTTTCTTCCTCCTTAGCTTTTACACTCTCCTTGACTCTGATTTCTCTCTTAAAGCCTCCAGAAATATGTCCTCTAATATATGTATAGAAAGTAAGGAACATAATTTTAAACAGAACAATAACTGAATGAGTATGGAAAATAATGTGTGAATGTATTTCTTCCATCTTGGACAGAGAGAAGGTGGATCTCAAGACATTCACATCAATCAAATAATCTACTTTCCTGTATGTTAGTAAGAATGAGCACAGAGGTAGATTTTACTCCACCAAAAATAAGGGCAAAAGGTAGTATTATCTCAAGTCAGAGGTCATGCACTTCTGTGGTAAGTGATGAGAGGAAAAATTCTTCACTAGAAGAGGGAAAGGAGGTAATCCTACAGGAAAGACAGCATGTCCTTTATAATTTTATGCAAAATGTAATTTTTAAACCATGCAAGTCAAAATTCATTTTCCCCAAGCAGAATACAGTGGGAATGAATGCACAGATGTTGTCAGAATAAGTGCTGTATAAATCACATACTTTCTCTTAAGCATGAGATTCCAAATGTGCCTCATTCCCTTGGCATGGACATAAAAATTGGTTGAAAAGGGGAAATGAAAGTCACTGAGCAGCTTTCAATCTCCATAAATATCTATGTCTTGTTCAAGACATGACAAGAATTCTTCTGTATGATTTGGTCATCATCCAAATTATGCTTGTGCAGCATTTTTCTTATGGGGAAACACTAAGGGAGACATGTTCTCAAGCACCAATTTGTGCAGTCATCTGCTGCTAATTATCCTTTCTGTTTCTGGGGTACTTTCCATGGGAAAGAGTCCAAGTACCTTATAGACATATTTAAATTAAATTTTACAGTGGTTCTGTTAAATAGTGAAGCATTAGCTCTTCCAGCTGAAATAACCAGCGAAGAAAGTTTGAGTTATTTGTCCAGATCTGATAAATTTTTACACAGTTCACCCCATCTGGTGAATTAATCTCTGGCCATCTTCAACCTGTTGCCACTACACTAAACCCAGGAGTTTGGTGCTGATACAAGAAAGGCGGCAGTCTCTTTCTGAGTATATCAAATGACAGACAATCCATCAATTCCTTCAACATTTTTTCTTCTGACTAAAGACTACCATGGCTAAAAATAATATATGCTATCTTTCCTTTTGAACTTGTGAACCTTCAGGTTTCTTTTGCTGGCAGATCCAAGAGGCCTTTGGTAATGACATCTCCCCATGGAAACAGAACTGGTTTTTCAGAGACAAGGTGACCTAGTTACACAGTGGTCTCCTGAAAAACCTTTCTTCGACAAATTCATTTCCAAATATTCCTGCTTCTTGTATGAGGAGTGTTATTTAACAGGAAGGATTTTACATTCTTCTTTCTTCCACTCACTCAAACTTTATCTGGAAGTGTCCAGAAATGATCCCTCATTTTAACTCTGTACTTCACTTGTTATTAGCTTGACTGTACCCTTGAATGCGGGAATTTCATCCTGTCACTGTATCTTCTCCAGATTATATTTTTCAAGTCTTTTTTCTTAAGCTAGTATTTTCTCCAAACCTCAAATCATATTAATATCTTTTCATCATTTGCTGCAACATTTCAAGTTTTTTTCAAATGCTGGCACAGGGGTTTTAGATGTTACACCATTATTATTTCAGTCAATGCATTTTCAACAGTGTATGCAGTAATAAAAAACATCTCTTTGTTCTCCTGTTTATTCACTGAAAAAGCTCAGCCAAAGCATTAAAGGGAAAGTTATGGACACAGAGAAATATTTTTCACCTATAAATGTTTAATCATGTTATGCCAAATACTTTGAAATTTTTGTACTGCAAATACTACTCATATTAACTGTCCTATTTAAATTACTAGAACTACCCACTGAAGAAAGAACAACTTATTTGACTAAGAATTATAGACATAGCCCTGGTCTAAACAATACGATAACATAGTTCCTTTTTTTTTACATAATTGTAACTAAAAATGTTTATTTTAACTGTAGCTTCCTGACTGCAAATAGACAGCTCTCTTGATTTCCAGCCTATTTGCATCCTGTCTTGTAAGTTTACATTGTCCATATAATCTTGCACTAGAACCAGTTCTGATTCCCAACAACAGCTCTCTTATACTGGTTTATATATATATATTTATATATAAATATATATCTCATCCAACTTCTTGATTATAGAAAAAAATATAGAGGATGCCAGATAAAAAAAAGTATGTGATAATTTAGTGTCTAAAACATTTTGATACCCCAACTCCTATTTTTGAATAGGTGGGAAGTTTACTTTTAAGTATATTTTTACATCTAATACATATATAGAAGGCCTAAGAAATATTTCTATCTGAAGACAGATTTTTTATGACCTCTTCTAACTACTGAAAGCTAGAGAAAATTGTTACAGAAAACATGAACCCTGAACTTTCAAAGAAAATAAGCTCAAAATAAAAATGTTGAAATACAAACCAGAAGAGCATTATTTAATTGAGATATATAGAAGGAAATACAGTTATTATTTTGCCCTCTTTGGAACTACAAACACAACAGTTCAATAAGGACCTTTTTACTCCTGCCTAGAACTGTACTGGAAGGGGTGAGAAGGTGTGGGCATCAGTCTGAGAGAGATAATGAAATGACACAGTAGCATCTCATAAGCACACATTGCTTTCTATCTGTGCTGAGATATGAAGGTTTTGTGATTCCGTGGAAGATTCTGATCCATATGAGCTTTCTACTCTTCTACTGGAACTTGAGCATGATTTTGTGAAAACTTGAGAATGGAAAAATGAGAGACAGAAAGACAGATGTGTACTCCTCTGTTCATCTACTTAGAACCACTGTAAATAAGGTCAAAGCCCTGTGACTGCCCACAGGTCTCTAGTTCACTGCGATTCCCCATATTCCATGTGCTGAAATATGTACAGGCACTTCTTAGAAGTATTTAATTATTTCAATATCCCAGCAGGGGTGCACAGGGATGCTCTTGTCTTTGGCTGCTTGTGCTTGATCAAGGTTCCCTCTTAAGCCTCCTTTTGCTTTTTGGGTGGTCACTATAGTTCTCCCCGTACCAAGCTCTGTCAAGCCTGGCTGTGACCCCAGCTGCCTTCAAATGTGTTTTAAAGCTCTTTCAATGAGCCCTGCTAACTCCAGAGCTATGCTACTTTTTCGCCTTTGAGACAGGTAGACCCCATTTGTTGTTAGCAGGCTCAGTGTATAAACTGATCAATGACCAAACCCCCCCAAATTCTGCTGGTAAGACCAGTCTCATAGCCAGGTATTCATCTGCATTATTTACCTGTTTCTTGCTGCATCTTTCCCTGCAACTGACAGGACAGAAAAGAGTTTGGAGGCAGAGGAACTATCACTTACTAACATTACACAGTTCAAATATTTTATAGTATGTCAGTCATCCTCAGCAGAATATATGTATGATGAATTTATTTAATTGGTCTTCTAAATTGTTATTATGGGAAAAGAGGTACATGTGAGGCAACTAGTAAGGAGTTCCATAGCACCATTTATCTTGAGCATATTAGTGACACAGCTGCCCATGTCTAGAATCATAGAGTTAGAAGGGACCTGAAAGATTTCTTCGTCCCAGCTCCTCTGCTTTGGACAGAGACACCTTCCACCAGATCAGTTTGCTCAAAGGCCCATCCAGCCTGGCCTTGAACACTTCCAGAGGTAGGGCATCCACAGCTTCTCTGGGCAACCAGTTCCAGTGCCTCACCATCCTCACTGTAAAGAATGTGTTCCTAACATCTAATCTAAACCTACCCTCTACCCTCTATCCCCTTTCAGTTTTAAGCCATTATTCCTTATCCTATCACTACATGCATTTGTAAGATGCCCCTCTCCAGCAACCCTGTTGGCTTCTTTAGTTACTGAAAGGCTGCTATAAAGCCTTCTCAGAGACTTCTCCAGGATGAGCAATCCCAATCCTTTCAGCCTTTCCACAGAAGTGTTCTAACTCTCTAATAATTTTTATGGTCCCTCTCTGGACTCGGTCCAACAGATCTATGTCCTTCCTGTGCTAGAGCCAGGTCCAGTGCTCCAGGTAGCGTCTTGTGAGAATGAAGTGGGATAATCACCTCCCTCCACCTGCTGGCCATGCTGCTTTTGATGCAGCCCAGAATACATCTGTCCTTCTGTGCTGTGAGCTCACATGTTGAGCTTCTTGTCAATGAACATCTTCAAATGCTTCTCCTCTGAGCTCCTGTCAATCCAGTTTCTGCCTAGCCTAGGAATTGTATTGTCACCAGGGATTGTCCTGAGCCAGATACAGCCCTTTGCACTTGGGCTTGTGTTAATGGTTTAAGCCCAGCTGGAAGTGAAGCCCCACCCAGCTGTTCCACTCCTCCCAGCCCCTATTCTGAGAGAGATAAAAGGCAAAGATCCCAGGCTGAGATAAGAACTATTTACAAGAAACAGCAGTGACATAAGACAGTAACAGCAACAATATTAATAACAAAGGTATAAAAAAGGGGGTGATTTGCATACAAAAAGTACTCACTGACTCATCAACCCAACCTGCTCCACACGACTCCCCAAGACAAAGAACAAAATATCCCCTGTACCCTCTGCACACACGTGTCTTTTTTACCCAAAGCCCAAGACAATGAAAAACAGTGGTAGAAATTCCATCCAGCTGGGATCAGTGTTACCCCACCACTTCATTTGCTGCTTGCTTCCCTGGAAAACCAACAAAATGGCAGAGGACACTCCACATGCTATCTGTTTCTTCCATCTGAGGCCAGGCCCACCTTCTTCTTGGAAGTGAGAATCCCTTATCTTGATGCCTTGGCAATGATGAAAATGGCATAGAATAACTACACAGACATGGCCCCATCTGTGCCCTGATGACTACTGTGAAAAATTATCACTGTCCTTTGCTGAAACCAGGATACCTTGTTAAACTTCCTAAGGTTCACACAGACCCACCTCTCAAGGCTACCAAAGACCCCCTGGATGAGGAACTGACTGCAACACACAGCTTGGTGTTGCTGACAAGCTTGCTGAAGGTACAATCAATCCCACAACTTCTCAAATATGGTGGATAGCTGCTTAACCGCCTCTTTGGCCCATTCCCTCAGGAACTGTGGATGCATCTCATCAGGTCCCATGGACTTGTCCTTCTTCAGATTCCTTAAATTGTCTCAGACCTGATCTTCTCCAGCAGGAGGTCCTACATTCTCCCATTTCCTTCCTTTCCCCTATGTGATTTGGGAAAAGCAAAATTACTGTAAGTAAAAATGCCTTTGTCTATATAGAAAGCTTCACTTATTGAAGAGAGACTGTACAGAAGTCAAACAAATGGCCCTATTGACTACTAAATAAGCTTGTTCTGTTCACATCTGGTGCAGAAAGAGGAAAACCAAAACCACCAAGATATTAAATACAAAGAGTCCACTGAGAAGTGATATTTTGTGTTTACCTTTATATGGTGTTGTCAAGACAATATTATTTGCAGATAATGTTCAAGGAATTTTTATAAGTCCTCCTTCAAGCTAAAGAAAGTCAAAAATCCTAAGATAAGCATTTTGTCTAATTAAATCTGTTATGCAGTTTAACAAATGAAACAATATTTGCTACAACATTTCTCTATCTCTCTTGATTTCTCATAATTTCAACTACAAAGACTCAGCTTACTCAGATGGGCAGATGTCTCACATTGTGAGAAACAGAGCATGTGCAGCATGTTCTAGAAACACCATGCACTGTGCTCCGGTTTCTTTTTTTTTTTTCCTATTTGGGTAGTGAGACAGTGTTACATCGATCCTGAGGGCTGTCTTTCTCTCTCATGTAGCTTTCACTATGAACTTTGCTAGAACATGCTGAAAAGTTTGTTTTGTCTTCATTAAGATTTTTCCATGTGAGCAGCCAGGCATTAGCTGTTCTTCCCAGTCTTTCCCTAATTTTCAGTGTGACTTTCCTTTGAATGGAGAGAATTTATATCTATACTACTCTGTTTAATGAATGAATGAATAAAAAGATATACATGTGATCATGTAGCAGAATTTCTTAGGAAGCAATGGCATGATTTGCTCCTGAATTAAGTTGGGCAACCCAGCCTGGGTCCCAAATACAGGCCTGAGTAAAGTGCCAAGGCCTGCACCTGTGGCGCAGTTAGAAATTATGTTAAGGTATGCAGAGAAAGACTGTAGTTTATTTATAAGGTAGTAGGTATAGATGTTAGTTTGAGCACTTTAGCCACCTTAAGTGTAAAAGTAAACAATGTTTAATTACATTCTTGTATGCTGCACACCAATGAGGGGATGCTTTGAACTGTAAACAATATTAAAGTGTATAAAAACTGCCATTTTGCATGAAATAAAAGAGAAAGTATGTAGCCACATTGGTGTGATTATGTTACTCTGCTGGTTTCTCACAATTTCGGAGGAACTTCCCTTTTCATGATCAGAAACATGATCTGAATAAAATTAAACATAGTGTCAGTATTTGTACTGTTCAAATAATTACACACTTTATCAGTTTCACGCATCATAGTTGTTCTTGGATTTACTTTAGCATTAGACCACTGCACACTATAGAATAATAACAATTAGAATTAAAAAAGAAGTGGTGTAACATCTTGCTTAGGTTTGTGCCTGAACAAACAGCAGGCTTATTTTTTCTGAAATTCTATTACAGCATCACATTCCTTACATCCTTTGTAACCCTTACATAAATTTTAAAAGGCAAAGTTATCAAAAGGAAAAGAAAAAGAATGTACCTGTATGTACCTAAATGTTCTTACATTAGATAATATGATATCTATTTCTGCTTCTCTGCCATTGCATAGAAAGAAATACAATTTGCTGTGCTTGAAACAGATCATTTTCTGCTTGGTCAATGAGTTGAATTAGTTCATCATGAGACTTACTGTATGTCTTATTGCAGATGAAATAACTTTAAATAACAGAAGTTCTGAGATAAATTGCCTATTCAAAAATGTTGAGTCTGGTTTGATTTCTGAGTACACTGGAGCACAAAGAGCCTACTCTTGTCTAGGGATTGAATTAGACAAACATTTATCTCTTCTCCATTCCTCCCCTAGGTCCAGTCCTTCTGTCTTGGTCACATGGCCCTATCCTAGCAAATATTTTAGTCCTCATCAAAGGATGTCAGTCAAAGAATAACAAGAACATAAGTTATTTGTTTATATGTATATATATGTGTATGTAAAATATAAACAGTTCTCAGTTAGCTGTCTATCAAGATAGCCTTTTGAATTGTCTGTTGAAAGGAAATGGACACCAGTTGACTCAAGACAAGTGAAGTTCTGGTTGGTATGGTCAGGGATTCCAGTACACAAGCTCTTAAAGCCCTTAGAGATACGCAAAAAGATCAAAAACACCCCCAACATTTATACTAAGCTCATCTCATTACAGAGCAAGCCCAACAAGATGGCAAGCACAAGTGGTTTGCTCTATGGAGATATATAACCTTGGTAACAATGTTTCTTTTTTTTTAAAATGTATTTTCCTGTTTGCTCACTCATATCTAGAAATATTACTTGATTTTTAATATAGACTGACCATGCTATGCAGATCCACTTCAATCTACATTGGAATTAAAATTTTTATTTCTTTATACTCAGCAATCTTCTACTTCACAGGGGGTTGAAAGACTATGTTGGCATCCAACAGGGACTCTCAACATTTTGGCTTGCTACAAACAGTGAAATTTAGCAGAACAATTCTTCTGTCTCATGCTGAATTTTGTTCAGAAGTAAAAATTACTCATGTTTATATTTCAATAGCACTAACCCAAACATTTTTTGATGTGCTACAAAAAATTTACACTACGTCAAAGTTTCTTGCAAGGTATATTAACAACACTTCTTATGGGAAATGTGAGTTTAATCGCCCAAATATCCACCTGTGCTGCAGTGAGGTGGCTACACAGGTAAAGTTACTTTCTCCAAACAGAGCAGTATACATGTGCCTAAACACGGCTCAGAGCTCAAAGCCTTTGAGGAAATGAGTGGCATACTAATGAGGGAGATAATTTGGCCTTCATCACAAGCATATGTCTCCATTGGTAAGCTGCTGTTGCAGCTCACAAGAATATTGATTCAGAGTAACTTTTAAAGTGCTTTGTTATCAAGTGGTGAGTACCCAGGGCAATTGAATACAAAGAGTAATATAATTAAACTCTGATGCTATGTCGCAACACCTCTGAGAAAAAAAAGCTCTCCCTGAGAACTTCTATTTAAGTAAAAATAGAATGAACTTAATGAAATTTGTGAGAAAACCATGGTAGTTATAAGCCAGACTACAAGTAAGGAATTGTGAAGAAAGGCAAGTAAAGAAATACTGCTTTAAAGATATAGACACAAATCTGTCAAGATAAATGCAGAAAAAGGAGGCAAATATCTGTGTGAGAAGATGGGGAAGATCAACTTATCACTTCCCAATGAACAATCCCACACTGAATCCCTTGCAGCTTTAGAGTGAATACTCCTCAGTGGCTCCTTTCACCATCTGAAAATTTTAGTTCTTTGATGCTTAAGCAAGGTACAGGAAAATGACAGTTCATTTACTTGATACTCAGATACAAGCTAATGAAAATTATAAAAAAGTAATATAAGATCCTTGAATAAGTGGGAATTCTATGAGCAGAAAGAGAGCACTTTCTGTCTTCCTGAATAAACTACAGAAGGATAAAAAAAATTGCAACTATTATGCATGGGGAAAAATAAGATAAGCAAAAAATCCCTGGAGATGACTGGGAAACTATAATAATAATAATTATTATATAATTATATCATTGTAGTAGTACAATTATATTCATCAGTGATGCAGTGTAGCCCTGGGTCTTTTTCCAGGTCTAATCACCCTTCTCAGAGCACTGCTAAGGCAGACACATATTTGGATGTGGAGAGGGAAGGGTTATTTAGCACTTCTGTATTCTGGTTGCATTCACTGAATGGATGTTGGTGCTTGGAGGGTGCTAAGTTTCACCCTTGTCATGGTTTAACTCCAGCCAGCAAGTCAGCCCCACACAGCTGCTCATGCACTACCTCCATGGAGGAATGGCAGAGAGGATTGGAAAAGTAAAAGCGAGAAATCTCATGGGTTGAGGTAAAGATGGCTCAGTAGGTAAACCAAAAGCCATACAAACAAGCCAAGTAAAACAAGGGATTGATTCACCACTTCCCATGGGCAGGCATGTAGGTGTTTCGCCATTCCCAGAAAAGCAGGTCTCCATTGTGTGTAATGATTACTTGGGAAGACAAACACCATCACTCCAAAGGTCCCCTCCCTCCTTCTTCCCCCATCTTTATATGCTGGGCATGATGTCATATGGTCTGGAATAACTGTGTGGTCAGTTGGGATCAGCAACCCCAGCTGTGTCCCCTCCCAACTTCTTGTGCACATTCAGATGCTTCACTGGGATGAGAGGCAGAAAATGTCTTTGCTCTCTGTAAGCCCTGCTCAGAAATAATGAAAATATGACTGTGGTATCCATGCTGTTTTCAGCACAAATCCCAAACACAGCCCCCATGCCAGCTACTATGAAAAAAATTAATTTCATGTCTATCCCAGTCAAAACCAACAAACCCCCCAAAAAAGCCAGTGCATAGACCCTAAGACTCCTTGGTGATGTGAAAGAAAGCATGAGAGGTGGGGATGATAAGGATATTTGTTTCAAGAGCAAATATCAAAATAAAGCTAAAATACTTAATGTAGAGGTACCTTAGATACCCTTGGAATTACTGGGGTAATTACTTGGATTTTGTAACTAAAGCAACAAGAGTCCTTTTCTAATTACAACACTGAGAGCCTTTTAACATTGCACCTTTTGGGTCAAATAATCCCCATGGAGAGAAATACATTTTGGATTTTCACCATCAAACATATTTTATTTTAAGTGCTGTATGATTATATATCCTAACCACTATAATATCACTATCTGTTAGAGATGTCTGCTGAGATTCTTCTCCAATATTTAGCTTAATTCCAATAAAGAGAAATCATAGTTTTCTCAATACCAAAAATAGCTATGTGTGTGGGGAGTTAACAAAGAACTATCGTGACTTTCTAGTCCTGTCTGTTTTATAGCAGAGGCACTCTTAAGTTACTCCCTTGTATTCTTTTTATGCTTGTGGTTATCATTGACTATTAGTGATTTTATAAAGACTTATTTCCATACCTGACAGATAAGCCCTTTTGACATTCTTAATATCCAAAAATATTAAAGCAAAACATTAAAAGGCAAAATGAAATTTAAAATTCAAAGAAAACAACAATATATTATTTAAACTATTTTTTACTTTTCAAATTTTTATTTTAAAACTCTGAACAACACGGCATTATATGGTTATACATTCCAATAAATGTTTCATTTCACAATGCTTCTAATATATTAAGTGATTATTACTTAATTGCTCACAATTTATCAGAATCTTAGCTGACATTTACCAGCTACAAGCATTGGAGTTCATTGGCCAAATTTGGCATACAAACTTTGTGGCATTATTTTTACATTTCTGTGTATTTGTAGGTCCTTTCTCAGCTGCTAAATTATCACACAGAACTGAAACTGACTCAGAGTAGGGTTAATAAGGTGGCACTAGGAACAGATGAAGAGGAGACTATTTTAGAATTAGTGTTGAGGTGGACAACAAAATAGAATTTATGAAATTTCAGCCTGAAAACCAGAGTGTAAATCTGGCTTATTTCTATAATTTCTTACTATCAGTAAAATCCAAGTTCACATTTGTGGAAGGAGCAAAAATGCTAGTTGAGTATGTTTCCAAGAATTACTAATGTGTGCTTTGCATTGTCCTAAGAAAAACTAAGAGACCTGTTCTGCGTAGTTAAACAAACGATAACTTTCTTTTGTGACCTGATACAGTCTGTGGTGGAAATGTGTAAACTTGAATAAGAGTTGCATATAAAAGTCCCTGCAAGTTTACAGAGAAAGTAACACAAAGGTGATGCTGAATGTGATCACTTGAAATGCATGGACTTGAAAAATTATCTTATTTTTCTGCAAATAATAATTCAAAACAATGTTTCTGTTGTGGTTTAGAAAAGTCTAAGATCATAAAATAAAATAAAATAAAATAAAATAAAATA
>VZUI01043137.1:0-11367 GCA_013401135.1 Cettia cetti
ATATGCTCCCAAGATGCCAAGGGTCCGTCTCATTACCCTAGGCCCTCCTCTGGTGTCAGCCCCCTCCTCGGACTGTGAAGGTGCTTTCTGAAAAAAAGCTGTCCCCAGGCAACAGGTGAATCATTAGTGAGAGATTTAAGCTCAGCGGCTTCAAAGCTCAAAGCGGTGGACCCCCACACAGACAGTACAGTTGCTATGCAACATAGTGCCTGCCCTGCGGAGTGCCTGTTGCAGGGGAATTCCCATCCTGGCCCACCCTGTCCTCCTGGGCAGATTCCACCTTCCCCCATAGCTACCCACAGGCTACCCACAGCTGCAGCATCAAGGTCCCAGTCTGTCTCCCAGGGTCCCGGAAACACTAGGGCAGCCCCCCCACACTTTTTCATTCACCGTAGATTTGTTCATAACACCATTACTTAAACAGAACTGGATGAGCAAGACCTGTAGCAGAATTTCTTAGGAAGCAGGGGCATGATCTGCACCTGAATAAGGTTGGGCAACACAGCTTGGGCCCAGTCGGCCTGGGCCCAGTCAGCCTAGGTCTAGGTACAGGCCTGGGTGAAGGCTGGACCTGTGGCACAGTTAGAAATTACATTAAGGTATGCAGGGAAAGATAGTAGTTTATTTATGAGGTAATGGGTATAGATGCTAGTTTGAGCACTTCAGCCACATTAAGTGTGAAAGTAAACAATGTTTAATTACATTCTTGTATGCTGCACAATGAGGGGATGCTTTGCACTGTAAACAACATTAAACTGTATAAAAACTGCCATTTTGTGAGGAATAAAAGAGAACATATGTAGCCACATTGGTGTGATTACGTTACTTGGCTGCCTTCTCACAATTACGGGGAACTTCCCGTTTCAAAGACCCACCCCCTCCAGGCTGGGAACCAATGGGTATGTCTTCCCAGGGACTCTCATGAGGAAGGAAGCCCCAGCTCTGCCCTGCCATGTGGTGAAGCTGAACTCCTCCTCCTCTGCATCATCCATCAGGAGCAGCAGCAGTGTGTGCAACCTCCCAGGCCCCCACCCAGAGCTGATCTTTCATAAAGGCATTAAAAGGGAAATTTCTCTCCTGGCCCTATTTTTTATTCATAACAAGTAGTTTGTTTATTTGTTTTGGGGTTTGTTTTGTTTTTTCTTTAACTGTTTCGGCTTGGCTTTTTTTTCTTTTTTTTTTCTTTTTTTTTTTTTTTTTTTTTTTCCCAGTCTGTTCAGGCAGCTGGCCAGGAGGATGCACCTCAAACTCAAGACCTTGGAGAAGCTGACCAACATGAACATTTAACTCCATCAACTTCTTTTTTTTCAGAGGTGCTGAACATCCATCTCCTCGTACACACCCAGCTGTGAAACCCCCAGCCTCAGAGGCCACATCCACAGGGCATTCATGGAAGAGGCAACTGAGGGGGTGTCATAATCCATCAAAGACCCTCCAAGGTGCTTCCCAAGGCCTTGCACCACAGGACTGCAAGTGATGCAAAGGTATGTAACAGATCCAATCTGCTGCAAGAGACTGTCAAACTGTCCTGCCCCAGGGGAGGTACCTGGGCATTCTCACCTGGTCTGAACATTTTAATCCATTGGATTCTATCCTTTTGGGGGGGATTCTCACCACCCAGGAGACCATCTAGAGAGGATCAATGGAATATAGACGGGATCCACAGAGTGGTAATATTTTCTTTAATCTGTCTGAAATGGAACAAAGAGTCCACAACCAAAGGTTATGAAGTTGGTATTCTTTACTTGGCACCTGGACACACGGGGAATGATTCTGCATACAAAATAAAACTAATGCCCTGTTCAAATACACTTAAACTCATACATAGTCACAAAAGTTTCAACATTGCCTATACATACTCAGAACCTATTCCCACCTGCTCTTGCTTCATATGTTAATCAGCTTTTGTTGGTCTGCACTTGCTCATTATCTTATGGTGGTCTCAGGCGGAGGTCACTGGTCACATGGTCTTCCTCAGGTGTCTGCTGGATGAACCCTGTTTTTGGGCAGGCCCTTTTGGTTTCTCGATGTCCTCTAAGGCTCCTGGGCATAGTTTAAACTACAAATCCAGTTTTTTCTAGTTTTTGAGCACTGGTTTCTGCTTATCAGTCTAAAACAAATGACAAGGTCCTGTTTTTGTATGGCAAAGGTCTATCTGTTTTTAACACGCTTGATTACACAGCAAATTACAATGTTTGTTATAAGTGCGTATTATAAAGTTGGCTTTTCGCAAATATTAAGGTGTGTGCTATATGATGAATAACTTTGTTGTAAGGATATAAGGTTTTATTTCTGCTATTAGTAAAAATTTAGCATAGTGGTATTAGTGGATATGGTATGCTTGAACTGTCTGTCTGGTTGGGATAACATCCAGTGGACATATGGTGAGGACCCTGCTGCTAACATGCCAACTATCAACACTGACCATCTGTGGAAAGTATGGACCAAGGCCCAAGATGGAGAATATAAAGAAGACACAGCCAAGAAACACGCATGCTCTAAAAAGGTGGATCCAAGGAGTAACCATACTAAACAGTTCCTGGAAAATGGAAAATAGTTTGTGGAAAAGTGTTAGAAAGGGTATTTGAAGAAGGTCTCTGAAACAGCAAATTGTGCACTTGGCAGAATGCCAAGTCACCCGGCCATTAATCCTTTGCTTGATTTTTTGCCTCCTAATTGTCTTATTTTTAATTTTTTTTATTAAACCTTTTTCTTAAAATTTAAAAGTGAACCTCGCTTTTCACATGTTTAAATTTAGTTATAAGTTCTGTATATCACTGTCTCTCTTTCTGTCCCCCCACCTCTTTTCTACTTCTTTCTCTTTTCTTTCTCTCTCTCTCTCTCTCTCTCTCTCATATTTACTATTAAATAAAACCCATACTATTGACTTTGGCATACAGTCTGTGAAAAATGGAATAAAACTTCAAAATTTTTAAAAGTTTAATAAGGGGATAAAATAAAAGATGAAAGTTCAGCACTGGGGTGTTCCTGGAAACAGCCAAAGAAAACACTGGTACATTAAGACAGTGCTCTCTCTCTATATATATACTGTTACATTACTGAGGTATGTGCATATTAATAGAGTCCATGCAATATTCCAACATTCTTGTGAACTGTTTGATGTTCGGGCAATTCTTCTGTTTGGTTTTTTCATACTCTAGCTTATCTGCATGGCAACCTCTGTGTCAAGTTAATATGTTTTATTTTTCCTTGTTTCTCCATCTTGTTTTACATCCTCTGATAAATTTAACATGTTATTTTCTAATTGTCCTCTGGTGCTCTGGTTTGTGTCATGACTATCTTATCACTTGGCGAGGTCAGTTAGCAGATGTGAGAAACAATTTAATTGATTTATACAGTTCTCTCAGTTACACAGAAGTGTTTAAACATTTTATATTTTGCTAAGGCCTACAGTACAATACATTCATCACACTATTATTTTAATGAGCTATAAGGTGTATACATTAATATGATACATTCATCACACTATTATTTCCATGGGCTATACAGTGCATATTTAAAATGAAAATTTAGGTTATATTAGCAAGCAGCTAAAGGGGGTTATAAATTGTGTCATACTTACAATCAATAACAACATATAAAAACTAATACACAAATGTGAAAGCCAATATTATAAGGTCATTTTTAACAGTCTCATTTGCACCTTAATTCAGGCAGAAGCATCTCTAATACCTTTAAAAAACTGGACTGTAACAGTTCTCTTTCCTACATCCCAGAAACTGATGCAGTGAAGTCTAATTATTCATAAATTGTAACTTTCTGTATTCTGCATACAACAGTTTCATAAATTTGATGCTATAGAAGGAAAGTGAGCATTTTCCTTAATGACATATCAAATTATACTGTACTGTAATTGGGAAAAATACGTCCTGATTCTCCTTAAAATAGCTGCTTATTTAGATGGTGGCAAATGTTAGTGACTTTTCTCAGCTGTGTTCTACTGGCTGCAGCATCTCCAGTGATGATGTGGGTTTAGATGTTCTGTATTTTAGCTAAAGGAATCATACATATGGGGGGAGGGGGGGGCGGGGTTGGCTCTTTCCAACTCAGTGTCTCAAGATCTCTGCATGAATTCTTACCCATGTTGACTAGAAATTATTAAGCAAAATCATTTGTTGTTTCTTAATATTGCTGTTTAGGGGAAAATTTTATTATAGAATAAGAAAAATCCCAGCAGTGCTAGTTGTGTTTTATGATTTTATATCTCACAACAACTACAAAGCAACTAAATAAGCTGTCATTCCTTTGACCTTGCTGGGGTGAAGGATCCTTCCTTTTGTTTTCTTTCTCTCAGGGAATTTTCTCCCATATATGTTGCTACAAGACAATAGACTAGGTATTTAAGAGAGAAAAGAAGTTGCCAAGCTCAGGAGGGGAGGATACTTGACTTCACTCCTCTTATCTGAGGGTTTCTCTTAGAGGGACAGAGATACCATGAGAATTGGGCTGAGAAGAAAAGGCACTGGGGCAGCTGCTAGCTGCTTCTTGCTCTCTCGGCATTCGGAGGGGAATAAGTCTGCAGTCACTGCAGTAAGAATTCACCATGCGGGACTCTGTCTTCTGCTGCCTTCTAGTGTAAGAGTGGCCATTGCACTGGGACCTTGTTAACACCCTACCTCAACCAAACAAAGGATTTCCACCATCCATCCCCTGGGATGCTTCAGGGGAAACCCTGGAATCTGAGTCCCCTTCTCTTCTAAAGTAGCCTCTCTCTCCCACCTGTGTTCAGGAGGCAGCCACTGCCTAGCCTCCCATGATTTTTGCAACTGCTCTGAGGTTTCTTTGCTACACTGTAACTCACACCCCCTGCCCTGCAGGGAGACCCCCTGCAGGTCCAGCTACAGCTGCTGAGTTTCTGATATATCATCTGCTACTCAGGGACTTTTCTTGTCCCTGCCATTCCAACTTACTGCTTCCCTGCTACAGCTCTACTTGCTATCCAGAGGGGGCACCAGGATCAGCTGCCTACTGTAAGTTTATAAAGGAAGTCCCTTCTCACCTTTCTGCCATCTGCATCGGCCATTACCACATGGAGAGGGATGGCCAAAATTTGTGCCATAGCGCCCCCTGCAGCCGCGGGGGAATCATCGCCCCTGCCCTGTCTGGCCAGGAGCCACCAGCGCCCCTGCTGGCTGTGACTGTAACTATACCAAAGGGAAAAGTTTCTGCAACCAAGAGAAGGCTGTCACTGGGTTCCTGGTTCTGTTTGTTGTCACTCCCACTGTTGCCTTGTTATCCATATACATACTAGTAAAGAACTGTTATACCTTTTCTCATATATTTCCCTGAAAGTTCCTTAATTTGGAAATCATAGTAATTTGCAGGGAAGGGGGTAATATTTTCCATTCTAAGGGAGGCTCCTGCCTTCCTTAATAGACACCTTGGTCTTTCAAAATAAAACAGACCTTTCTATCAGCGGCTGGGCAAGATAAGAGGAAAACTATGTGTTTGCAGGAAATTGGATAGGATCACTGTTCCTCATAAAAATCCCAATAGAATTACTAAGATTCAAAATAGCTTTCCCCTTGTGGGTGACCAAGACACTGGAAGATCTAGAAATAGAGCCTGAATTTCCTTCAAAACCAGCCCATTCATCTGCTGTGAAGCAGGTCTGTCTTCAGGAGCAAGTTATTTTCTCTTTTTTGATCAAGGTCCCTGCCCATATAGATTTGTTTGGGAGCTGGGGTGAGGTTGGAAGGCAGGGAGGAGTATTTGGGGTTTTTTTGTTTATATTTTGATTACAGAAATGAAAGTACTCAAGAGAGCATCAGCTGCTAATTTAAAATCAAACTCATTACTAGAATTACTGTTGATAAAAATGGTTGCTGGTATATAGCATCATTGACTCCCTTTTCATAGTATTCAGGGTTTTCAAAGTACAATCAAAGTAAAACAGAATTTAAGAAAAAGGTTTTGACACTCTAGAGGAAGCAGAGAGGAAGTACCACTAAAAAAGGTAGTGATAAAATTAAGATTTTTGTTTTAGGAAAGTCAGATTCTTGCAAGATTAAATCATGCCTCTCAGTTTAAAATCTCTTGATCTCTTATGTTGCCATTCATATGAAAAAGATGCCTCGAGTGAGCCAGTTTACTGCAGCATTTTTTAGTAGTTTGTCCTTAGTGGCTGAGCTTGCACTTTGTACTTTTGAAAAGACAGGTATATGGCATGAAATGTGATCTCAACTTTCCCATTAAAACAGAGATGTTCAGTTCCCTCTCAAGGTGCAGAGCAGCAATGCTCTTTTCTTCTCTCTGAAGTGACTCAATTCCTCTTGTCTTCACAGGGTGAACAATTTCAGCCTTTGTGGTACTTTTCAGCATTTTCAGACAGTGCTCTTGCTCTTTTCATAGCCTCGTGCATTTTCAACATACTCACAAATCTGACTTCTTTCTCATGTCACTCACCATTCAATTCATTAAAAAAATTCTTTCCTCTGTTTTACTTGCGCTGAGTCCAGGCCAATATCTGAGCACTACAGGTAAATATATGAATGCACAAAAAACCAGCATAGACTGTTTGCCATAAACTCAAACACATGGTAAAGCAATTTTGTATTTGCTCTCTGCCACAATAGAGAAGGACAAAGACACATATTTCGTTATGCAGAATAGCCAAATCTTTATTCACATAGCCTGTATTTATACAATTATCAGAAGGCACCATGTTTGAATCTCATTGGTCAGCAAATCATTGAAACTCAGTTCATTGGTTGGTAATGGCTAGCGTACATTCTAGTGAACTTTTTTCTTTCTAGATACATTGACATTTTTTGTCTCCTGGGAAATGAATGTTTCACACAGGTAGAATTTTCCTCCCCACACGTTCAAGCTATCTTCTCACAAGAATAGATTGTTATGCAAACTGATTCTCATTGTTATAATTATTTTCTCATGGGAATTTATCAGGCTAGCTATCAGCGTAGCCTAAGTAATGAGGCCTGATTTTACAAGGCCTTTCTTTTATAAGGTTTTACTTACATGTAACAGATACCCAGTAATTTACTTAAAGCAATCTATACTTTGTACAGAGAAATATTTTACAGCTGACAAAGAAACATTGGGTTTTGTTTGTTCCCTGACCTGAATGATGTTAAACTCTCATCTCATTGTTGGTATAGTTTTGCATTTGTAATACTGGCAATAACTCTGCAGAGGCATAATCTCCTGGAAGAGTGTCATCTGGTGGTGGTTGTAAGTCATAACATCTAAATATAAAAGTAAAATTAGCAATCACATCCTGTTAGAAAAATGCTCCGATTATCCCTTTTACTTATTAAAGCTTTTAGGGTTCTAATCACAGCACTATAAAGAATTCACTTTGCACAACTACTCATTCTGTAAGTTGCAATTATTCTGAGTTGCCACAATTTTCACTGACAGATAATGGGCTGTGTTTTGTAACATTTGTGTTGATGTAAAGCTCAAAATACTTCTGAACTGAAGCTAATTGCCTGTGCAACTGCACATAGTTGATACACTCCTTGACTACTTTAACATCAATAGTATTTTGAATTTTATGGGTATGAAATATTACTCCCTGCACTCCCAAGTGCCTTGGCTAGCTCAGATCCTAGAGGGCTTTGGAGGAATATTTCAGGGACAAGACAAAAGATTCCAAAAGAGGCTCTAACCCCCAGATGTAGTCCAAGACGTTTATTCTCGAAGGTTTCCAGGGGGAAAAGAGGATGAACTAAGAAGAACAGGGCCTTATCTAGACTCCTGCTCAGAAAGAGATAGTTGGCCCTTAGCCAATAGGGTCAGGAAAGGGAGGAAGGGTTAAACTATATGGTTACAGGCTCCAGGGGTCTCTGGGGGAAAAACCATTCCCCAGAGAGATACAACATGAGTAGAAGTAGAAACAGCAAATATTACCAAACGCAACATCCTGTAAACTGTGTTTAAAGAACACTGGTTTGTACACAGGCTCTGGAGAGTAACTCCTGTTACAGGATCAGTGGTCCTTTCTTCTGAGCTTTTTTACTCTATTACCAGTTCTTGTTAATTTATTTTTAAAGTAACTCCCTCAATGTCAAATATTATCCAGGTGGAATAATAGGAATATTCAACAGTGTTTTAACAGCATTATGAAGTAAAGAAAAATTCAAACATGGAAAATCTGCTTTCCAAAAAAAAAAAAAAATGAACCTACATAAAAAAGTTATCAGAAATGTTACATATGTTATGTTACAGTTTTCTATATCTTTTAAAGTTTGTGTTGGATAACTGGATTGAAAGAATTAGCTGCTAGCAAATTCATATGTCTTTCCTAAAATATTTGGAGTTAAGTGTGTGGGAAAGTGAATTGAAAGCCATATTCATAATTTATTCGTATGGCTTTTTTTTGACTTCCAGAAAGCTACAATCTTAGACAGCATTTTAAAAATTATACTAAATTGGCTAAAGATGATATGCATCAGTAGGCTGAAGGCTAAAGAATTCAGCCATCAGTAGGAACTAAGATAGTTGAAATAGTATCAATACTTGCAATAACAGAATTGCTTTTTAGCTGAACTTGAAGAAGTACACAGTTGGATTACTTGAGTTTAAAGTTAAGAAAATTGCTCACCGAAGACTGTGTGTTTGTGACCAATCTGAAATAATTTGCAACATAAAACTGCCCAGCTCCTGAGTGCCTCTATCTCCCTTGCAGCAGCTCTGGTTCTCAGGGGAAACTCAGCACAGAAAGTCAGCAGAAATTACTTGCTATTTTGCCAAGTTAGTTTTCTGCAGACTGAACAGGCAGAAATGACTAAGGAGATGGACTGACAAACACTGAAGCTAGCAAAAGGCAAGGAACGAGATGGCAGGCGTGTGTGGGCTGGTTAAAGAAATCTAGACTGGCATGAGAATAGTCTTTTATATTTATGCTCTATACCCTTTCCCAAACAAGTACCATAAATAATGACTGCTATATATGGAACTTGGAACCTTTATTCTTAATTATCTACCAAAACCAGTGCCTTTTGCAAGTGTACATTTATCTTTTGCAGACAGCACCATGATGTCATATTTCTCTTTTTTAATCTTAACTGGTGTACTTAAGGAATATGAAAAAGGAGGGGCATAGCTTCACTTTCAACTACTTCTAACTTTACAAGCAAATCTGCTAGGATCAGATCAATCCTCTAGAAATAAGATATCATTCAATTAAGTATGGGATTTTGACATTCTGTGTGTAAGAATTTGAGACATTTTCCCCAGGACTTCTGTAGGGTTTAGAGTAAACGCTTTGTATGTTGCAATATGTTTCAGTCAAACTTGCTCAGGTGCTAAAACATTTAAATCCCATTTAGAAGGCTTATGATAGAGTTTTGCAGAGTTATCATACATATCTCCAGAATTTGGATACTGCTGCTTAATGTGGGATGCTGCTTTATATTATTAGAGCAATACTAGACTCATGGCAATGTATCACAAAAGGTAACAATTCAAAAGCACAAAAATTCACATTCATTTTTTAAAATGCCACCAATCTATATATGATTAAATGATATATACAAATATTATCTTTTTCTAAACCCCAGGTGTGATAGTTTGACATTGGGGAAGTGATTTTTCAGGAAGTTATAGCTAAACCAATTGGTGATTAGTTTTGAACTTGACAGCTAATATAGCCAACAGAGGAGTTATACGTATCTGTGAACACACAGGATTAAATATCGGAGGATCCCGGGAAATGGCCGTTTCCCTTTCAGCCTCAGGAGCAGGTAACAGCTAGCTCCCCAGGGGCCACTCGTTGGAGTGCCCCAGGCCAGATAGGCCCCCCACCACTCCCCCCCAGTGTGGGAGAGCTGGCCTGGGCCTGGCCATGTCTTCGGGCCCCCTCAATTTCTGTCAGGGAAAGGGGAGGCTACAGCTTAACATCTAGCTAACTTTAAAACCTACACACCCTCCTCCCCCCACCCTAATCCCAACCAGATCACAGGAGATGTCCCTTGGGCCCCAGGGAGAGGCTCTGAGCCGGGCCTACCCCATGAGACCGAGGGGTGGGTGGGGAGGAATCCACCAGCCTAGCTACTGAGACCCTGGCCACAGTTCATGAGCCTCCCCCATCGACATGGCTTTGAGCTTCTACAGCCACTCAGCCAGAGTGGCCACCTGGCAGAGATCATGAGACCACCACAAGGCCTGGGCAAGATATTAACTCTTTCCTGGCACAGATGAAACTTCCAAAGCCCTAACTCTTCTCTGAGTGAGAGAAAAGGGACAGAGCAAATATAGAGAAGACACAGCATGAGACATAAGTCAGTGAAGAGAGACTGAAAGACTAAGTGGGGGAAGGGATTGAGAAGTTATCATTTTAGGCTGGACTTCTCTCATGAGCCATAGTAATATATTAGTAAATGCCTCTAAACCATGGGAAAAATATGCATTTTGGGGAGATGATTATTTAGATCTGTGCGTTTGAGCAAAGGTATCTGTGATGGACTGAGTGAATATTGAATTAGTAGCTGTCATCCTGTGATCGCATGAGATATTTGAACAGAGAGAGGTGAGATAAGAAGCCCTCTGTGCCAGTGAAGATGTGAGAAGACATCTCTGTTCCCTGAGCTGGAGAATCCTTTGCCTTTGGAGTTATCTTTAAAATGATGCCCCAGTATGCATGAGTCCATGACCCATATGCAGTTGTGGGAAAAACTGCTGATGGGAGAGGCTTCACAGTCTGCAGAATTTCCAGACAACTGCCGATTCATGACATGGGAGCCACCAGATGACTGTTTTTCTTGTGGCAATGTCTCCATGGGACTTTAAGGGAGACTCTTCTCCCAAACAACTGATGAAAGATTATTTTTAAATGGTGAAACTGACTGAAAATCACAGGTTTTGTCTTTTTCTGTTGTTAGTGTGAAAGTGGATACTTGGGGGGCAGGAGGAAGAGTGTTTTGAAAATTTCATTTTGATTCTCATTTTCTTCTTTTAGTGTGTGTTAATAAATCTATATTTCTTTAAGTTTGGGCCTGCTTTGCTTTTCTCCTGATCCTATCTCACAGCAGAGTTCTGGTAGATATTCAAACCACTACACTAAATTTGGCAAACAGAAGCAGGTGAATGTAAAAACATTACACCAGGTTTGGCACCTCCTGTGAAGAACAGGAGGTGTTGGGGGTTGAATTTGGTTTTTTTTTTTGTTTGTGGAATTTTTCCCCATTGGGTTGCCAAGGGAACTAATTGCTGGGTGCTTATGGGTGCTTGTCCAAGGCAGGAAAGGAAGGGGTGGGGGGCAGTTGCTCTTGGGACTCCTGGTTTCGGCCTGCTTCCTGCTGCTGCGGCTGCGGGGAGAATTCTCGGTTTGGCTCGACTGGCTGCGGTCCTGAGAGAGTCTGCCATCATCGGCTCCTGAGCTCC